>QVTF01001354.1:0-36754 GCA_003573665.1 Oxygymnocypris stewartii
ATGGATGCTCTGCAGTGAATGGGTGCCGTCAGAATGAGAGTCTGATAAAAACATCACAATAATCCAGTTAACATCTTGTGAGGACAAAAGTCTTATGAATCCATCATTAAGGTGCTTTAAACCATTGCTTCCAGGCTAAAATACAAGTCCATAATCTATAATAACACTGCTTGATCTGTGCAGATGTATCTCCTGATTCAGCCCAGAACACTTTTTCACTGGAGGAAGGGTTACTGTATTATGGACTTAAGTTAAAGATGTCTTAATGATGGATTTGATTCTTACAAACATGCAGCTTTTCACTTTACAAGATGTTAACTGATGGACTGGAGTGGTGTGGATTTAGTTGTCTTGTGGCTCATGAGAATGAGAGTGTTTTAATAGCGCCACACTTGTTTAAACGTCAGTAGAGTGAACAGTGTTAGGTTGATAAGTGATTGATTTCAGCGAATTCACACGGTCTCATTATAATCAGTCAACTCAATCAAAAGCTAATTAATCATCAGTCAGTCTTTTTGGCATTTCTTGTATATTTAAGTAAAAGTGTCTGTTTGTAAATGTTGTTTATAGCTGTGAATTATTGCATTGGTGCATATAAAATAAAACTATTAAATATCATTCATCCGTACATTTAATGAGAAACAGTTTGGAAAACATTCTTTGATTCCATCCCCGCTATGCCATATTTTCTTACATTTTCTAGTCTTATGAAGCTCGTATTTCACAACTAATGCATGCACATTGATCCACACAAAGCCTGAAGTCTAATCCATGTTGATTTGACACGTTCCAGCATTGATTGTTGATTAGTAGAGGAACTGTGTGGACACTGGACAGACGCTGTATGTAGTTTTAGCTTACTCTACAGAATATTTCTCAGTCTTGTGATGAGCTCTCAGCTGCGGTCCTAATGAAAGCACACAGGTGTGCTGCAGCCCAATCACAGGTGCAGGGTCATGACCTCTGCTGGATCTACAGTGCTGACAGTGTCTTATGGAAGATGTGTATGTTGATTATTTCTGGGTTTTTCATATTTTACCCTCATTTAACCGTGTGCAGTTTGAAGTCTATGTAGTATCTGCTCGAGATGAATTATAGTTCATTTAAAACTTTCAGTGAATATTGCCATGTTCAAAATGATTGTGCTTCCATTGTCTGTGACAGCAGATGCAATACAAATCAATGCAATGTTATTGAGAGCCTCTTAAAGAGAACCAGGTGCTTAAATACATCTACTGGGTATTTGCTGTGTTTATGCTGCCTGCAATATATTTTTTAATCAGAATACTTTGAAAGATCATTTTTAATGGCCTTCAATGGCTAAAATGCTTTTTAAATCATCACAATTATTTGTATAGTGTTTTTTAAAAAAAAACACTGTGAAAAGCAGTTTATCGGAAAATCATGATGTTAATATTTAAAATCTCTTAATATATTCATGTCTTATAGATATGTCTACAGCAATTCATTGTTGAATATTGCAATTACTGCGTTTCATAATGTACTTACATTTAATTTTATAAAAAAATCATACTTTTGTAGTTTTTCTGAACAGTAGTGGCAAAACAACAGACAGAGTTTTATAACTTTTTTAAAGCAAAAAGTAGAAAATAGCCTTTTATGAACACGCAAGCTGAAATGTCAAAATGAAAACAAATTAAAGTGCTGTTAACTATTAACAATACATTAATCTTTTTTACTAATTTCTTCCAATGTGACTAAAACAGATATAGTATATGCGATTTTGGTAACACCTTATTTTAAGGACCTGTTCTCGCTATTAACTAGCATGCATGTCACTAGCAATATTGGTATTTATATAATGATTATATTTATAAAGCACATATTAATGCCTGATTCCGCATGACCATGTTTTAGATCTCTTAATCCACCTCCATACCTAAACTTAACAACCGTCTTACTGACCATTAACCAGCGGCACCTTAAACTAAACAACTTCATATCTTTGCCTGCAGAATTGTGCAGTTACCAGCAGGGACTAACTAGATGTGAACTTTCACCCTTTGGTTTAATTTGCATGCACACACTAACATACACTCACGTATTGTTAGGATGAGCAAAATTTAGGGCATAATGTAACAGTTATGTACTTAGACGTCTAAAGCGATCTCCACTGCAAACTAACCTCTTATATAAATGTACAACTATATTCTTGTGACCTTCTTTCAGGCGTTTAATATAAAGTGCTCTTATGGTTTGGACAGTTTGTGCTGAATGCTTTATTTGTCATTAGCAGCGACTCATTCGGTGTCCTCAGATGATTTCACATGTGTTTTGTTTATAGAAATAGTTTTATGCAACAGCAAGGTGACCAAAGTTTCTCCGTGCACTTTGCAAAGACCAGACAATAGATCATGAAATGATTTTTCAGTTAGTTGCAGTTTTTGCCGACTGCCTCAGACAGACATGCAGCTTGTTTTGGTGATTCATGTGTGTTATATGAAGAGCATATGCTGCTAATGGACGGCGACGAGTGTGTGGTGATGGAGGACCCACACCTCGGTCTGCTGATCTATGTCCCCTCAGACTGACATGTTTGTGATGGAGAATACAGAATTAGACGCTGTTGCTTTGTGTCTTTGTGTTTCAGCTCTCAATTACACTTTTAGACACGTCAGTGTTCTTCAGCACTTCTTGTTCACCATTCAAAACAAGTCGCAATGCCTTTTAAAGTTCTGGTTCCAGGCAGATTGATGAATTTGAACTGTAGCAAACAGGGAGCAGAACTGCAATACATTCAAACGTTTGGGGTCGTACATTTATTTAGACATGTTTTAATAATAATTGAATGAAAGAAGCATCTTCTGCTCACAAAGGCTGCATTATTTGATCAAAAATACAGTAATACAGTTACATTTTAAAATAACTGTTTTCTATGTGAAATAGTCTTTGTTCAAATTTAATTTATTGCCGTAATCAAATCTGTATTTTCAGCATCATACTCCAGTCTTCAGTGGCACATGATCTTCAGAAATCATAATAATTAGTGATCAACCGATATTGATTTTTTTATAACCGATACCAATTATTTGTACATTTATGTACCCGATAACCGATAATCAGAACCGATATTTATTTACTGTTATAAAGTACATAAATAACAGAGTGAAGTAAGTCCATTCTTCACTTTGTCATCTTAACAACAACAAACAACTGTTGACAATTAACATTCTTTCATGTAATAATGTCTAATGTCTTCAAATGGAGAAAATAAAGGACAGAAGTCATATCAACTTCATTTTAATCTACAGTTTTAGGTTTATAATCTGTTTAATAGACTAAAGAGTGAATAATATTCTCTGAATAATATTCTCTGGAATATTGAAATAAGCTATAACAAACAAAACATCGTATTTTATTGCATTTCTTAACTGTTTTATCAGAATTATTAAAATGTTTTTGTCTAAATTATGAAAACTGCTGACAGCGGTTTATCTATTTACACAGAACTATACTCAAACTGCGATCGCTTGCGGAGATAATTAATAATTCATTTAGATAGAGATGTATTTATTTAGATGTTTATTGGTGAAATAATGGTTCTGTAGTAAATGTTAATATAATTGAGTGTGTTTCAAACGAGTGAATCTTGTATAAAGTTACATGCGGTGGTTGTGCTGGAGCTTCTTTTTCTTTTTTTATAACCGATTATGGTAAAATGCTTAAATACCGGTAAACCGATATATCGGTCGATCTCTAATTCTAATATACCGATTTGCCAATTTTTGTAATTATTTGATGAAAAAAATTAAAAATAAACAGTATTAATTTGAAATATAAATTCTTTGTAGCATTATAAATGTCTTTACTGTCACATTTGATCAATGCATCCTTGGTGAATAAAAATATTAATATCTTTTAAACATGTCTTACTGATCCCCAAACTTGTGTTTTAAGTTTGTATTTAGTTTATATCCTTCACCATGTTTAATAAATGAACGTTTGTGTGGGAAGGAAGAACACTTAATTTCTTACAGTACGGTAATTTATCTTCCTATCATTACAGTTATACATGTGTTGGGAGCCGGTTATTCTGTTCCCACTGGACAGATTTATTTACTTCCCTGAACTATTCAGGGATTTGATTTGTTCGTTTGGTCGAAAGGAATCATAAATATGTGAAATCATTGCATCTGTGCTGCAGGTCCTGCAGTGTGAATGCAGTCTTAGCTTCCTCATTAGCGCTCGTTGTTTGAATCCCGGCGATGCCGGCTTGTGTTTCTTAGGATGTGTTGCTTCAATATGTCTGATCCAGCTTTTTGAAGTTCATAGAGGAGGGACTGGAGCGATGCCAGCGCTGTTGTTTGTTACGGCGTGTTTCAGTCTTTTGAAGTTGAGATGCCGTGAACCCAAAGACCCTCGTTCTTCTTCTCAGTGTTGCTGAATGACTAAACTAGTACCGGTTCAGTGACCTCCTCTATATTGATCCAGCTGATTGAAAGTCATGATTGTTTTGTGTAGCATTCTTCGTGCAGGTGTAATGGTGCGGTCACACCAGAGATTATGCATAGAGCAACGGGCTTTATTGCCAAGGGCTTTGGATACAACTTATATGATTATAAGATATTTTGTTTTGTTTGTTTGTTTTGGCAGATGTATGCATAGGTTTTTTGCATTCCCAGGGTCTCGAACCCATGACCTCTACCAATACTCTACCATTTGAACTAAATTATTTTATTCTAATAAAAACATGAAGTTTGTATTCTGTGTTCAAATCCTCTATCTTTTAAATTTATTATTCATGTTTTATTTCATTTTTTTTTTCTGCAGCAATAAAAACATGCATTTTGTATTCTATGTAGAACTTCAACCAAAGGTTTAAATCTACTAATTTTTTTTTTTTTTAGATGCATGTATATAAAACATTTTATTTTTTTTGCAATAAAATGTGAAGTTTGTATTTTATGTTTAAATCCTCTATTTTTAAATGTATTTTTTATTTAATTTAGTTATTTATTTTATGTTTTAGATTTTTGCCATGATAAAAACATGAATTTTGTACAACTTCAACCAAGAGTTTATTTTATTTTATGAAAACACTCACTCAAATATATGACATAAGATGAAGGTTGTGAATTAACAGGTTAAATATCTAATTATCTAATTAAGCAGCTTTTAGTTATTCAGATGAATGGATGCACACGCTTTGGTGTTACCTATTTTAGCATATGCAACACATACAGTATTATTAAGTCTGATATATTTATGTCATCACGGCTTATGTTTTCTAAAGGTAATGGTTTGCATTATTTTAGAGAGACTCTGATAAACAGACTCGTTCAGTGTCGACGTGAGATTCTCGACGGGGTGTGATACTGCAGTTCATCTCTCAGGGACTTGAAGCGCAGTGCTTAGGGTTTCAGTCGAGCTCCGTGCGGCTCCGTCTTAATCGGTCGAGCTGTCCTCTGTCAAACACAATGTGAGTAAATGATGTTTCCTGGGAACCTACCGTCCCTGGCGTGTTACCATGGCAACAGGTGAGCAGGGTGGTCATTTGGTCGCATTTAAAGAGAATTGCAGCCACGTGAGCGCCGAGGCTCATGGACGGCAAATTACACATCCACAGATAAGACAAAATCGCTTAATTAGAGGCTCATCGCTAATCAGTATACAGTGTAATGCAAATTAAATTGGTGCATTCCAGTCAATCCCTGCATGCATCAGTCACATAAGCGCAGGCTGATTAGTAAAGCTCTCCATTAGTGTGTTGACTGATTCATTCACGTATTTGCAGTTGATGCTGTGTTGATGTAGAATTGATTATCTTTATCTTTTTAATACCTGTTTGCAATGATGCACACAGGCGGTCAGTCTTCTAGACACACCAGACTATTGACGTTCAACATTCGGCCCACTTAGACACATCTGCATTATATTATATTATATTTTGTTGTTTTAAATGTCCATTTGTAGAATTAAAATGGATTGCGCACAGTTTCATGATGATTTAGCTGCCATTATAATATCATTATATAATATTCTTCCATATAGACTTCCATTAGCGCTTTATAAATGCATCATTCAATATTAATTTTTTCTTTTTGAAAATCAAATTTCAGTCAAATATTCCCCTTTCGGATGTTAAATGGGTTGCATGCATTGTTTTTAGGCCTGCAGCTAATGATTGTCGACTAATCTATCAATAATTTTTTAATTAATCTATTTATTATTTTCTCATCAGTTGACAAATTATTCGAATTATTTAGTTAAACTATCAATAAATAATAACAGTAGCTTCTGCTATTGATCTTTTATTTTATTCAAACGTTTTTCTCATAATTAATACTTTACAAAAAATAATAACAATAACAAAGAAGGAAATACATATATATGAATATATGCAAAAAATATTAATAAAAAATGAAAAGGAAAGGAAATAACAATAAATAAGAAAAGATAAAAATACAAATAATAACAATAAATAATGAATAATGAATAAAAAACAAAAGAGAAAGAGAAATACAGGGCTGTGATACAGTCAATAGAAATGCACAGTATGGCTCTGGGACTGACAGCAGTTTCTTACAGGTGAGAGATTTGATAGGTTTTATTTATTCAGCAGATTTAAACATCTGCTTGAATACATATCTGTATATGAATGAACAGCTGAAGTCACATCCGCAGTCAGCACACGAGAGCGACAGAATAAAAATGGTGTCCTAACACCGGGACGTTTTATCACAGCTGAGCCCGTTTAAATAAACGATCACAGTCGAGGCTTGTCCTATCCATCACACATTAAACAACTAACAATGACTTTAAACGCTTTGTTAGCGGGTACAGAGAGCTCGAGCGATCACGTCCACCTGACAGCAGCTCCGCTGGATCTTCAGATGAACACGAATCATTTCTCCTTCTCCGTCTCTGAGAGTGCATTAAACCCATCATGATTATATAAGTAACTCGATGTCCCGTGCTGTCCCGTTCATTCAGCACAGCTTTGCATGCGGTTGTGAATCCTGACAATGTAAAGGCGTCAGTGCGGCTATATACATGCGGCTCTGACGGTCGTATAATAACAGAACGCTCCATGAAGTGAAGTGATGATGCCATACTAGACTTTACCTTCCGCTCTAGAGTCTTGTTTGTGTTAAACATGGCAGAAAAACAGTCTTAAGTACACTGCAAAAAATGCTTTTCTTGCTTAGACTTTTTGTCTTGTTTCCAGCCAAAATATCTAGAAATTCTTAAATCAAGAAGGAATTTCTAGATAAGAAAAAATTATTGTCTCGTTTTCAGAAAAAACATATTACAATTAAGTGAGTTTTTGCTTGAAACAAGCAAAATAATCTGCCAATGGGGTAAGCAAAACAATCTTGTTTTCTGTTTGAAATAAGATTATTTTGCTTACCCCATTGGCAAATTATTTTGCTTGTTCTAAGCAAAAACTCACTTAATTGTAACTTGTTTTTTCTGTAAACAAGACAATAATTTTTACTTGTCTAGATAATCCTCCTTGATTTAAGTTTTTAGATATTTTGGCTGGAAACAAGACAAAAAGTCTAAGCAAGAAAAGCATTTTTTGCAGTGTAGGATAACTGCAGGCTCACGCAATGGGCGTGGCTAAAGGTGTGACGCGTCGACGCACTAAATGCTAATCAACGTACTTTTATAATCGACGTAATCGATGACGTCGATGAATCGCTGCAGCCCTAATTGTTTCATGTTGATTATATTATATGTTGTTGTTTTAAATGTACATTTTCAGAAGTAAAATAGATTATACACAGTTTCGTGATGATTTTGATTCCATTATAATATTATGTAATATTATTATATACAGTCCTTCCATTATGCTTTTTTATTTGTGTTATTTTTAACTTTTTAAATATCGAATGTAACACAATTTTTAATTCCCAATTCAGAAGTTAAATGGGTTGCATGCAGTGTTTCATGTTGATTATAATTGTATTATATTGTTTTGAAGACATCTAGACTTTGTGAGTCCAAAAGCTGCAATTATTGATTATTTTAAAGATCAATAAAGCAGAATATCCAGTTCTGCTCCTGGTTTAGTTGTCTAAACCCTGCGTGATGATGGGCTAATCAGCGTGTCGAAGGGTCGAGGGAAATGCAGCAATCAAGGGTTAATGTGTGCTTTGGCGTGTAGACTCGAAGCGAGCGAGTTAATGGTCCCTCCGCCTGAAGGAGCTTTAGATTGATGCTCTTTTCCCAGACCTCATCTCAGGGCGAGGAGCGTGCCGTTCCCATTAACCCCACCTGTCCAAATGGGAAATATCCCCATCTCTCAAACAGCTTTCAATAATAAATCAGGACAAATTAAGAGGTGTCCTGCTGTCTCTGGCCAAACAAACCGTGAGCGTTACTCCTGTGAATGGTGGTGAACTCTGCTGTTAGGACATCACTTCACAGAGAAGTATTTCACTTTCATGCTCTTACATCCGATGTCTCCTTTGGGTATGTCAGATTTTTCAAGGGAGGAATTGAATAAAGAGTTGTGAAATAAGCCAACTGAGGTCGAGCATTACTGTGATTTTAACAGAAGAGGTATTTTTAGTAGGGCTGTCAATCGATTAAAATATTTAATCGCGATTAATCGGATGATTGTCATGAGTTAACTCACGAATAATCTCAACTTAATCGCACATTTTAATTTGTTTAAAATTCACCTTTAATACTTTTCAAGTTTTTAATACTCTAGTCAACATGGGCATGGACAAATATGGATACTTTATGCAAATGTATGTTTATTATTATTGAAACCATAGTCAACATAGAGCATGAAAACTAGACATGTTTCATAGACCATAGATGTTTTTTTAAAGAACTTGTTCATGTCTATTAGACTTATTTTTAGATGAAAAAATAAATACCGGGTTTCCATTACTTCTCTTTCTTTGCACTGAACAATTTACTGACACAAACCGGTTTTCATTTCTGCAGGACAGGCCGAATAAGCAAAATGTACATAGCCTATATTATTTATTATTAGATTTGTTTGCCTCTCTGTGCACACATACTGTATTTTGATGCAGCTAATGCCTCAATAAAACTGTTTGCATAGATATATTTGACTGTTTCTGTTGTCAGACAAAAAATGACTAGTGATGGGAAGTTAGGATCATTTTACTGACTCAGACCTTTGAGTCTCGTTCAGTAAAATAAACAAATATTTTTTGAGTCATTTCGTTCATTTTAGCTAAATATAATGAAAATTGTAATGTGCTCCCTAACACATCTACTACTTATGCCTCATAAGCCAGAGCAGATAATTAATTAGTTCATATCTTGAGTCTTGAGTCGTTCATTATTTTGTCACGTGATGCCTTGGATGGAGAAATTAATTAATTATTATTTTTTTTTTTTATGCATTTAGCAGACGCTTTTATCCAAAGCGACTTACAATCGCATTCAGGTTATACATTTTCATTAGTACATGGGTTCTCTGGGAATCGAACCCACAACCTTTTGTGTAAACTGACGCAATGCTCTACCACTGAGCCACAGGAACACACCTAATTTACAACCTTCCTTACAAACGGCTGCATAGATGTTATTATTATTATTATTATTATAGTTACGTGATGCGTTTCTGGTCTCAAATTGTAGCTCGTTATTTATAAATTTGTGAATTTCTGTCATGGTGGTTCTTTTCCATAACACTGAATGTGGTAACGAAGGTAATAAACTAAAGAGTTGGTTATTATTATTAAGTATTTTTCCCTCAAACTGCATAGGTTTAGCTTACGGGGCTGTCACGTGATGAACGAACGACTCAAACCTGAAGATTCGAGAGGTGAACTAATTCAGTACAGAACCTGTACTGAACTCCCCGAGACGACTCATTAAAGACACATTAAAGATTCATTGAAAATGAACGAATCGTTCAAGACTGACACATCACTAATAGTGAATGAAACATGACCCATATAGACAGCTCTCCCTTCTAAGATGTTAATCTGCACAAAAATCATGATAATCGAGCCATCGTCTGGTGAAATCAAATACACATAAAATAAAGACAATAGCTGTGCTGTGATTTCGGCTGTAAAATTAGAGAAGCAACATAATATCTGTGTTTAACTGAAAGCGCTGCTCCTCTCTGCCGCGCGCTAAACAGAAACCGAGCAGACGCAGAGAGAGAGAGAGAGATGTGCGCACGCTGGCTAATGCGTTATTAAAGCGTTAACTTTGACAGCACTCATTTTTATGCATGAAGTCCCATTTAACTACGGCAAAATCACTGTAAACTCATCTGAATCTACTGATGTTCCTTTATGTTGTCTTTTAATATTTGTAAAGTTGCATGATGTGATTAAATCAGTTTATGCTGTGCATATAAACTAGTTCCTCATTTGATGATCTTTGTCCATCTGTGTTCGGATCCTCGTGTTTTTATCCATTAGGCTGCAGAACTTTTATCATTTATAGCTGCAGGATGACTGGATGGCAGTGATGGGTCAGAAAGACTGCATTATTTAACAAGTGCAAACAGTGGGATGATACTGGGCTTCAGCGTTAGATCAACATGGATTGAGAGCAGCTCCTCGAGGACTCACAGACCTCAAGCTGTTCTGTGATGAGCTTCAGTCGTGATAAAAACCAAAAGTTTTTAAAAGAGTTTGATGCTGCACAGCAACCGTGTAGCCAAAAATAGCATTATGCATTATATTATATTATAATGTTTAGATCCTCTAATATATATTTATTCATTTATTGTTTATTTTTTCATATTTTATTTTACTGCAGCAAATAAACTCATCTGAATTTACTTAAGATGTTCCCTTTGTTTTCTTTTAATATTTGTATAGTTGTGCGTCAACTATATTATATGATTTTGTTATATTATATTGTTATACATCACATTATATTTACATTTTAATACATAATATTAATAACAAAAAACAAAACATTTATTTGTAGATATTCTTGTCAGTATGTTCATATACTCAATTGTCAGCTGTATTTACAGTGTATTGTATTTGTGCATATATATGAAAATGATGAATTTATGTTTTGTTGAACAACTGTGGAGAACATTCATCGTTTATTTGCAGTATTCTAGTTAGTCATTAAACATTTTGAATCTACTTAACTACAATGTTTGTTTGAAATAATTGTTCCTCTGATAAAAAAGCCATTACAGAGCAATTGCATACATAAATATGGCAATACATGTTGTATATAATTATATATAAGTAACAGCAAATATTGCATGATTCTTAATGTAGATGAATATGAAGTCTCTGGTTCTCTCTGCAGGTGGTGGCGTATCATTACTGTCAGGCTGATAACACGTACACGTGTCTGGTTCCTGAGTTCGTGCACAGCGTGGCTGCTCTCCTGTGTCGAGCGCAGCAGCTGAGCGCGTACAGAGAGCTGCTGCTGAAAGAGCCGCACCTGCAGAGCATGCTCAGTCTGCGCTCCTGTGTGCAGGACCCCATGGCTGCCTTCCGCAGAGGGATCCTGCAGCCGCTCGCCAACCTGCGCAAAGGTACGAGAAACCAGACCCATTTCCCTGCTTCAAACGTGTCTCTGGTGAGCTTATGAGAAGTGTTCATTTCATTAAAAAAATCATTTGAATAACTTTTTTACATGACGAATACAGAAAAGCATTGATCTAAAAATATCAGCAAACATGTATTCGGCTCAAATGAAAATTCAATGCAGCCCGTCTGTGAAAAACATGAATGTAAGTAGGAATTATTGGAATTAATATTAACAGGGTTTCTGCAGGTTATATATTTGTATTGTCAGTATGTAAGGTCTTAAATTGATCTTAGGATCTTAAATTGGCGCAGAAAGTCTTAAATTCATAGTTATGGCATTACATTTTACATGCACTGCAAAAAAAAATGGTTTTCCTCAGTATTTGTCTTGTTTTCCAGTACAAATCGAAACTTCCTTAAAACAAGATAGATTTACTTGGAGATGCAAAATAAGTTGAAGTCCGGTTTTCTGAGAAAATAACTATTTTGTGCACTAGTATATGCTTAGAACAAGAACAAATATCTCTCAGTGGGGTTTGAAAACTTGTTTACCTTTGAATTAAGTTGATTTTTCTGAGTTCGGTGGAAGATATTTGTCTCGTTTTGATCATAAATTAACTTCATTTTTACCACATTCTCAGAAAATAAGACATATTATCTTAAGACATTTGCTCAATGTGTCTTGACTTAAGAATCTGTACATATTTGCACTGGAAAACCAGACAAAAATACTGATGAAGAACAGTGTGATCAGAAGGCACAGTAAGTTATTTCCACTATATAGCCGTTTTCTCTCTCTCTCTCTCTTTTTCTCCCCCATCAGTAGCACATTATTGTAAAGAAAACAATGCCATCCGGACAGTCCTTGTGTGCATTTCACTCAGAAACACACCACGTTATGGAATTAAAATAGGTTGCAAATGTCATTTCTTGTTGATGTTAATTCCATAATGGAGTGATTAATATTGTAGCTCTCCCTGCATCCGTTACAGTTCAGAGAAGGTTGTGTGGAAGTGTATTGAAGTGTTGTATCACACCGCATGAGTCAGATGTCACGTGTGTGATGTTCAGCAGATGGTCAGATTATATGAATGGGGTGGATTTGCTTGGTTCTTGCATTAAATGCAGTGAAAGCCATTTTCCCCAAGCCTGTTAGCACATATGCTCGTGTACTGGCCGACGTTTATTTCTTAGAAATGGAATTGTTTCCGTGAAATTAATCTATTGAACTTCCAGAAATAATAAGGTTGGCAATCAAGAAGCGGTTTCATTTTTTAAAGAGAATACTGTAACCGAACGATTTTCAAAACGTTAATAGTTTGTCTGCATTCTTTCAAAAACACTCTGATTTGACTGGAATCATTAACAGAAATCAGTACGAGTTCAATTCCTTTAATTATTGACATCTCTCACGTGTCATGAGGAGGAATTAAAGCCTCGGCTTTCCTCTTGATCATCGATAGGTTTCTCCTGCATCATCCGTGCATTTATTTTCTCTTTAGACTCAGGCTTTCTCCGAGTCTCTGAGATCTCAAGGTCATTGTGGTTTGTTTTATGTGGCGGTCCAGTCTTTTGCTCAGCTCAATCGATATTGTACTGTAGAAGAGTGTGTTTCAGACGGAGATAAACAAACCCTGTGTTTGTATGATGGAAATGGAAGATGCTTTGAATCAATACGGCCTCGAGAGCAGAGACGACAAACCTTGATGGAAACTATCTCTGCTCTGCCCTTGTTGCAATAAAAGTCTTTTCTTAAAGGGATCCCTGGGTATTAAGACTTGTATGGCTTTATATAGGCTTGATATAACGTAATTGATGTGTCTTAATTACGTGTTGATTAATTGATGTGTCTTACTGAAATATGTAGTAGAAAACCCATGAAGTTTTTTTTTTAAATTTAAATATTATTTAAAAAAATCACATAATTTTATACATATTTTGGACTATGGGTTGAGACATTTCTCTGATGACGTAAAATGGTTGCACTCTCTGAGCTACTAGCGTTACCTGTTGCTATTTTTACCAATATACAACTCGGTATAGACAAAATGGGAAAACAAAATGATACGACGACCACAGCTACTGAAAGAGCTTACAGGCGATGGATATGAGTTTAGGTTTAAACCAAGTGCTGTACCATGGATTTTTCCCCCACAAGGAGTCTAAACGCCTCTGATATCGAGTAAGACCCGGGCTGAGAAACTCCTCTAGTTTTCATCCTAACAGATGGCATCTAACGTTTCTCGTCTCAGCCGTTTGTAAGCTCTTTCAGTAGCTGCGGTCTAAAAGACTCGAAGGCATCAGGACTAAAGTGGAGAGAAAAAGAAGCGGGTCTTTAGGAAGTTTTATTCGTCCACAGGAATCTTCCCATTCGTTTCTCTTCTTCTTATCGATTGGAAAGTCTTACATTGCTTCTCTTGTTGCCCTTTGACTGGAAATTACAACCAATAGCCACACAATGTGGTATCGTATCAGTATTGTATTTTCTGAGTTGTGTTTCGGTAAAAAGCCAAAGACTATAGAAATAAGCGCCAGTAGCTCATCGAGTGCAACCGTTTGACATCATCGACGCAAGTAATGGCACCCCCCATAGTCCAAAAACAATGTTGATTTTTTTTAATAACACATCTTTCATGGGTTTCTAGGACATATTTAAATAAGAGACATTATTTACGTTATATTAAGCTATACATGTCTTAATACCCGGGGATCCCTTTAAGTCGTTTTTATTTTATGTTTCTCTATTTTATGATTTTCTTGCCTCAGTAAAAGCTTACATTTAATTCACAACGGCCCGGTTTCACAGACAGGGTTTAGACTAAGCCAGGATTCGGCCATAGCTCAATTAAGACATTTAAGTAACTTTTATTAACGTACTTAGAAAAAAACCATTACTGGGGTGCATCTTGAGACAAAACAAAGGTTGATATATTTTAAGATCAGTCAGTGCAAGTTTCTTTCAGTTGAAACAGCTCAGACTTATATTTTAGTCTAGGACTAGACTCAAGCCTTGTCTGTGAAACCGAGGAATATTGTAATATATAGTCAAATAAATGAATAAAATGCAGCAGATTGCAGCTCAATACACAAAATATATATATATATTTTTTATTATTTTTTTATTTTTTATATATATTCTAAGAGAGAGTATGTAAAATAAATATTATTCTTGATATATATTAATATAATTGTTTTCTTCAGTAATTTTTATTTTATGTTTCTTCAGTAATTTTTATATTTGTCTGAAGTTTTTTTCTCCAGTGGGATTTTTTTTTAAGCTCATTATAAGATTAAATCTAATACACATATTATAATATGTAGCAAAATAACAAACCAGTTTGTAGCCCAATACACATTTATATTCATAAATATAAAATATAGTATTATTATTGAGACATATTTATATACTCTCTTGTATATTTATATATTTGAATACTAGATAATATAATAGAGTTGTGATTATAATAAGATAAAAATACATTTCCAGTATTTTTTCCAATATTTATATATTTGCTTGCTTGCTTTGTGGAAAAATATAACTCATGAGATTTATAATTGATCGATATATCTTTGAAAACAAGGTTTGCAGTCTTGCTTCAAGTAAATTGATCTTGTTTTAAGATTTTTTTTAGACTGAAACATTTCATGGAAAATAAGTCAATTACTGATAAAGTTTTTTATTACATTTTTTTTTCCTGAATGTCCGCTACTTGTTGAAACTGATTCTTGGGGAAGTGCTTTGGCTCAATCGGTCCGTCATGCCATGAAGAAGTCAGAACAAAGATTTGTGGTGAAGCTTTAAAAGCAGAGATGCTTTATGGAAATCATATTTGAAAGTGCATCTTTCTCTTGATGCGTTACTGAAGAACTATTTCTCCGTCTCTGTGTGATCCCGCTGCGACGGCTCGGCTCTGGGAAGCTGCTCAGATCTCGCGTGTAATGAATTATTAAAGTGACTCCTGACGGATCCGATCCGGAGGGTGACGCTTCATTTGAGGCCAAACAAAGACGTGCCGCGTCTGAAGACTTTCATTGTGAAGTGGACTGATCCGTGCTCGTCATTAAGTCTCACTTTCGTTCTATTGCAGAGTGATTCTTCTTATATGGATTCATTTGAATAAGTCAGTCTCATCTGCATGGAAAACATCGTCATGTTTTAGCAGGAGCAGAATAAATATAATAACCACAGAACAAGTCATTGCACATCTAGAGCCGGACTCAAGATTGAGATGTAAAGTAGCGTGAGAGATCGTACACCGGAGACTCATTAGTGCTGGAGCTCTTCTGCTCTCTCTCCTCCTCTTTCTTAGTATTTTACCGTTTATTAATGATATTTCTGACTGGACAAGCTGCAGAAAAACACATACCTGTGACATTTTTATTTTGATTAATGCACAAAAGGATTATTTTGTTGACCACAAGCCATGAACCGCTACAGCTAGACTAATAAACTGCACTGTTAAGACTGAAACATGGTTTTATTACTATTATTATTATTATGGTAACGCTTAGGTTAGGTAATGCATTAACTAACATGAGCTGACATTACCAGTATATTTTCACAACATTTATGTTAAATAATACAAATGTTAACGTTGCATTAATTAATGTTAACAGATACAACTTTTGATCTGACAAACGTATTAGTAGATGCTGAGATTAATATAAGCAGACATTAACTAAGATTAAAGGATAAGTTCACTTCCAGAATAAAAATGTCCTGATCATTTACTCACCCACATGTCATCCAAGTCTTTCTTTCTTCAGTTGCAAAGGAATTAATTTTTTGAGCAAAACATTCCAGTATTTTTTCTCCATATAATGGACTTCAATGGAGGCCAAAATGCAGTTTCAATCCTGCTTCAAACAGGATTAAATGTCTTATCTAGTAAAACGATCTGTCGTTTTTTTAAAATAAATTATATTAATACACTTTTTATCCACAAATGCTCGGCTAGCATTAGCTCTGCGATGAGCGTGCGCGTCTTTACTAGGCGATATTGAAAAGGTCACGCTGACGTAGGCGGAAGTACAGAGCCAGTGTTTACAAAGTGCACATGCAAAAAAATAATTGCCCTTTAAAACTATGATGTCGGATGTTTTTTTAAGTTGGAGTAGAAAATGAGATGGAGTTTTTAACTGAAGTACAAAGATGAAGAACTAACCACTCGTGAGCTCTCCAACAGGATTACGTCATGTGTGAAGACGAGCATCGCAGAGATGGAGCAAGCTCAGCATTTGTGTGTAAAAAGTGTACAAATCGTTTCGCTAGATCCTTTAATAAATGCTATAGAAGTATGTTTATTAATTGCAATTTCATGTTAATGAATATTAATAAATGTAACTAAACATTGATTTTATATATATATACATGCATAGAAATCCAATATATATATATATATATATATATATATATATATATATTAATGTATTTATTTAACCTATAGACTATATATATATATATTTAACCTTTAGACTATATATATATATATATATATATATATAATATATATATTTAACCTTTAGACTATATATATATATATATATTAATGTATTTATTAACCTATAGACTATATATATATATATATTTACCTTTAGACTATATAATATATATATATATATATATAATGTATTTATTTAACCTATAGACTATATATATATATATATATATATATTTTACCTATAGATATATATATATATATAATGTATTTATTAACCTAAGACTATATATATATATTATTTACCTTTAGAATATATAATCTATATATATATATATATAGATTAATGTATTTATTTAACCTATAGACTATATATATATATATATATTTAACCTTTAGACTATATATATATATATATATATATATATATATATATATATTAATGTATTTATTTAACCTTTAGACTATATATATATATATATTAATGTATTTATTGAACCTTTAGACTATATATATATATATATATATATAAATATATATATATACATTAATGTATTTATTGAACCTTTAGACTATATATATTATATTATATTTATTATTTATTTATTTAAAGTTTAGACTATATATATATATATTAATGTATTTATTTAACGTTTAGACTATATATATATATATTAGTGGTGGGCCGTTATCGGCGTTAACGTGCTGCGTTAACGCGAGACTCTTATCGGCGATAAAAAAAATATCGCCGTTAATCTATTCTCAAAGTTGGGTTGGGAGCTGGGTCTATACTACGCAAGCTATGATGACTTTCACCCTGATATTTTAGCGCGGATGTATACCTAGCCGAATTGCACTGTAGGGGGCGAGAACGAGTCTTCGAACTAGAGGCTCGCAGTCCGTGATGGACAGATTGTTAACGGCTGGTCTATGTGGTAATACAATCGGGCAGGACATCCAAACGCTCATCTATCATTCATCAACCTCAAATATGGCTTTTCATCTGAAAGATGTATGTAGTAGCAACTTTACATGGCCGCTCAATATGATGTTAACCTAGAGAAATGTGCGCTATTGAAGTGTTTGTGTGGAAGCGCGTTTGCTGCAGGACAGGCTCCGGTGCGCTCACTTGCTCTTAAAATCTCCGTCATTCTTGGTCATACAGATAAAAGTAGCCTAATACATCTTTCGAATCTGTAAAGACTCTACGTTTATTTGTGTGCACTCAGAATAACAACGAAACGTTGCGCTTTTAAGCAAACAGGATGCGCTTTAGGTCTCATGTGAACTTGAGCGAGAAAATCCGTCTTTGAAAAATATATCTATAGAGAGTGAAATGTCTAAAAAATAAAAATAGAAGACGTGTGTGTTAGCATGGATGATTTACATGAAATTTAATCTGTGCAACACTGTGCATAAGATGGCTTTCAGTTCAATATAATAACAAAAAACGACATTTTGGGTTTTTATTCAACTAATAAGGTGGGCACGCTGTGATCTGTACTATATTTTTACTGTAATTGACAGTTATCGGCAAAAAAAAAAAAAAAAAAAAACAACACGGGAGTGGGAGGGAATGGGAGTCATTCTTCCGGGAGTGGAACGGGATTTTCCTCCAGTTTTTTCGTGGGATTGGGACGGGAAGAGATTAAAGTTTGTGATGCATTTTGGAAACAGGAGATGAGCCCCTGGTCTAATGCGCCACCTGGCTTGAGAAACCCGTTCTCAAAGACTTACTTTTAGTCATTATTTGGGTAGCACACATATTCTGAATGCCTTCGGCAGAATTCAAATGAGCCATTTTAATCTAGATTAATCTAGATTAATTCCAAAATTAATCTAGATTAATCTAGATTAAAAAAATTAATCTATGCCCACCTCTAATATATATATATTAATGTATTTATTGAACCTTTAGACTATATATATTAATGTATTTAAATCCTGTTTTGTATAATGTATGTAATGATGTTCTTTTTCTGTTGTTTATCAGAGAGGAAGATCCCGGAGGAAGATTGCATCATCTTGATCGACGGGTTGAACGAGGCGGAGTTTCACAAACCAGACTATGGTGACACTGTCGCCTCCTTCATCACCAAGATCATCTCCAAGTTCCCCAACTGGCTCAAACTGATCATCACTGTGAGAACGAGCCTTCTGGTGAGACGTGAATATATACTGGATCTAAAGCTGCTGGAGTGTATTATGAGCTGGAAAAATCAATGTTCAGTGCAAATGATAAAGTGCAATTAATCATATAAATAAATAAACAGACTTAACTAGGAAAGAGAATCTAGTCCAGTTTGACAGATGGACAGATTGAGTGACACCCTCATCCTCTAAACCATAAACAGAAATACACTGTTTGGAAAATATGACAAATTAGAGGATATTAAATACAGTTTTGATGGCAGTTTGGGTAAATATGGTTTGTGTGACCACATTGTGTTTAGGGCAGTTAATAATTGGCTGCTGAGGCATGAAGCAGAATTTCAAGAGTTTATTTCACCTGTCATATTTCACCCAAAAGCAAAATAAATAAAAATGATATAGAAAATAGTTGGTCACACTTTATTTTAAGGTCTAATTCTTGCTATTAATAAACCATTAACTATGACTTTTGCCTCAATAAACTCGTAATATGCTGCTTTATATTTCATATTTTTAGGTATTGAGTAGGATTAGGGATGCAGAATATTATCATGCAGAATAAGTACTAATAAACACCCAATATGTTAATAATAGGCATACTAATAAGCAACTAGTTAATAGTGAGAATTGGTCCCTGTACTAAAGTGTTATATTCTGCATACATTACAAATATAAAAAATACATACTATTGTTATAAATATTGAAATAAACCGGTATGAAAATGTGTTTTTCTGCAGGATTCAATTTCTTATTCTGTGTTATGGTTTGGTAGTGAGATGGATGTTTTTGTCAGGTACATCCGTCTAACACAGAGCATTGTTCTCATCTGCTCAGATCAGGTTGTGTGTTTTCACCAGCTCAGACTCTCTCCGCCTCATCTTGTCACTTTGGGCAGGAGAATCGTGTAGCTCTATAAGAAACATTGACCCTCCAAATGAGACGGTACGACAGCTAGACAGTAATGCAGACAGGAGGAGGTGAAGAGAGAGAGAGAGAGAGAGAGAATTTGAATTTGAAAACGCAATTTTATTACAATTCAATTAAAAACATAATCATACAAAAGAGTGCATGTTCTCTATTCTTCAACTCACAGCAAACTGTTAAAAATTAAAACATCATCAAGAATATTGCAAAGAGCATTTTTCACACACCACCTTTCTTCAAAATACATCATATTTTTTGTTGCTTTGTAATAGCGAAAATCAATTAAAATTCTTGACTTTACCAAAATTGAAAAGAGCATTGCCACATCTGTATCAGAATTGCCCTCTATTTTCCTTTTTCTACTCGCATAAATTGCCATTTTCGCTTTACCCAACAAAAAATTAAACAACTGACATTCAAAGGAACGTTTTCTAGAATATTTAAAACCACAAATAAAAATCTCCATAGAAAACACCTCATCAAACCATTTGAACACATCTTGTAGCAAAGAAAACAAAGGTCTTAATCTATTACAATACATAAAAGCATGAAACACTGTTTCTCTTTGTAAACAAAAAGGACATTCTTGGTTAACTTCATGATTTATTATAGAAACAAGCTTTAACAGCTATAATACCGTGTAAAACTCTCCATTGTAAATCCCCTATTTTTTTACCTAGTGGTGACTTATAGAGTGCCCCCCATTCAGGTCTTACATTTTCACTTAAGTGCAGAACATTACGCCAAGGTGTGTCTATTTTTCCATCAAGACTTTTTTTGTTGAAAACTTTAACACAGCATCTATACATTGTTTTACCAGATGATTTATCTTTTCCTGACAAAACTAAATTATTACACCTTAAAAAAAAACCATTACACATTTCTAAATCGGGTGCCAAACACAAATTTGGGAAAAAATCATCTTTCTCAGGCTGAGACCGCTCTTCTGAAAAGTCCTTAATCATTTTAAATTCTTCCTCAGTAACACTTTCTCTCCACTTAGTCAATAGTTGAGTTGTTACTCGTATTGACTTTAGACTCAACTTTTCCGCCATTGCTTTGGTGTTAGAGAGTTCAGGTCCAGTTATATCAATTAGTCTCCCAAGAGTGGTGACATGAGACTTAATAAGTAAGTCTGTCAAAAAAGGGAAAAAACAATCGTTCGACACATCAAACCGTGAACCAAAAATCAGTGGTTCTTGTAGAGTCCAAAACAAAGAATCAGTATTTCCACACCTCAACACTTTAAAAAGCGACCACACTTTGAATAAATTACAATAATAAATAGGTAACTTGAATACAGACATTTTCTTCGGGTTCATCCAAAACAAAGATTTGTCCAGGTCCAAACCTTCAAAATGTTTTAAAATAATAGAAGCAGCCAAACTCCAATTTTCATTTACAGGAGTATCGATAAACCTTTGTACAAATGTCATTCTAAACGCTGCTGCTCTGCTCTGCAAATGAATCAGACCTTGTCCCCCTTCGTCTTTAGACAAAAATAAAACACTTTGTGGAACCCAGTGTAAATTATCCCAAAAGAAATTTACTAAAATAGATTGAACCTTTTTTATTAAAAGTAATGGTGGATCAATACAAGTTAACCAATGCCAAAGAGTAGAGGCTGCCAAATTATTAATAATAAAAACCTGTCCTCTGTAAGACATATTGGAAAGTAAAAACTTCCATTTATTCAGACGACCCACTATTTTCTCTTCTACTCCTTCAAAATTCTTTTTAACAGTCTTATCATCCCCCAAATATACACCCAGGTATTTAAACCCATCTTTGCTCCACTTTAACTCCACAGGGAGAGCAGGTTGTCCATTCGGCCATTTACCAAATAAGATAGCCTCGCTTTTTTCCAATTTACTTTAGCCGAAGATACAGTCGTAAATTCACTTAAAATTTCAGTCATTTTATTCACATCCCTTTGTTCTTTAATAAGAATTACAATATCATCAGCGTAAGCTGATAATTTAAAAGCATTTTCACAATTAGGAATATTTACACCCTTTAATTCTACTCTAAACTTTCTCAACAGAGGTTCAATCGCCAAACTATATAACATACCAGACAGAGCACACCCCTGTCTAATACCTCTAAAAACTCTAAAGGGGGCACATAAGTCACCATTTACCTTCAGTAAACTTTCAACATCACAATATAAGACTCTCAACTTATCAATAAATACTTTTTTAAAACCAAAAGCTTTTAAAACATCCCATAAATAACTATGTTCCACTCTATCAAACGCTTTTTCCTGATCTATTGATATCAAACCAAAATTAACATCCAAGAGCTTACCAATATCAAGAAAATCTCTAAGGAATGAAATATTATCAAAAATTTGCCTACCTGGAACACAATAGGTCTGATCAGAGTGAATGATTTCAGCTAAAACCTTACTTAATCTATTTGCTAACGCTTTAGATAGAATTTTATAATCACTGCATAGCAAAGAGACAGGCCTCCAATTCTTTATGTCACTCAGGTCTCCTTTCTTTGGCAGTAGAGTAAGGACTGCTCTGCGGCAGCTCAGTGGTAATCTTCCACTGCTCAAGCTTTCATTGATGACTGCGAGCAGATCTGCACCAATCTCAGGCCAAAATGACTTATAAAAGTCTGCAGATAGGCCATCTATTCCTGGTGCTCTGCCGCATTCCATGCTTTGAAGAGCTTTCTGTAGCTCTTCTAAAGTCAACGCTCTACAAAGCTCGCCATTGGCATCATCCGATACCTGAGGAAGACCTTCAATAAACACATTGTCACTGTCTGACCTGTGTGTAAGCTCACTGCTATACAGTTCTTCATAAAACTCTACTGCCCTCTTACGAATCTCTATATGATTCAACAAAAGCGCACCACCATTAGAACGTAAGCCATAAATACATCGTTTTTGACCATTTTTTTTCTCCAAGTTAAAAAATTTTTTTGATGGTATATCCATCCACTCTATATTCTGGAAACGGGATCTGATCAGAGCCCCTTGTGCTTTCAGGTTTAAAATTTTAGCCAATTCTTTCTTCTTTTCATCTAAAATTCCAAAAAGCTCTTGATTCCGTTCAGTATCAATAGATTCTTGAAGTCTCTTTATATCTTCTTCTAAATTTGCCATTAAATTAGTTAAGTCTTTAGTGATGTTACAAGCATACTGTTGACTCAATTGTTTAATTTGTATTTTGCCGAAATCCCACCATTGCTGCAAGGATTGGAAATCGAACTTTCTGGTTCTAAAGTCATCCCAAAAAAACTTAAAAATATCCCTAAATTCCAAATCAGTTAATAAGCTATTATTAAAATGCCACAACGCACTCTTAGGTTTTATGGATCCCAAAGTTAGAAAACATTGCACTAAACTATGATCCGAAAAGCTGACTGGAACAATAAAACAATCTCTGAAAATATTAAGTTGATGACTAAAACCATAAAATCTGTCCAACCTTGCCAAAGACAACATATTATTGTATGAATGACACCAAGTATACTGTCTATGCGTCTTATGAAAATTTCTCCATACATCTACTAAATCATGCATTTCTATTAGTTGAATAAGTCTTTTTCGAGAAGCCATATGGGGCTCGACATGATTCCTATCAGAGGTATTTTCTGTACAATTAAAATCCCCTCCTATTAAAAACAAATCTTCAGTGTTACAATCGCTTATTGCTTTACATAATATATTTAAAAAACCCATTCTTTCAACTGCATTGGTGGGAATATAAATACATAAAAAAACATAAAACTGATTCTCAAACTGAGCTCTTATCTTTAATAATCTTCCCTTTACAATTTCTTCAACTTGATAAGAAACTGGAATGAAGTTTTTTGAAAACAGGATTGCAACACCTCCACTTAAAGAAGTGTTATGGCTACAAATGGATAACCCATCAAATTCGCTTGCCCAATCAGTTTCATTCAAAGCATCACTATGTGTTTCTTGTGCAAACAAAATGTCAATTTTTTTTATCTTTATTAACTCATATAGTTAAAATCTTTTCCTCTCTTCACGTGCTCCATTTAAATTGAGAGAAGCAATATGAAATTCTTTCATCAAAGAGAAGAAAAGGATACACAAGAAACACAAATAGAAAATCATCTCATAAGAGGTATAGTTCTACTGCATTTCCTTACCAACATTAATCCCTAACTGTACATTAACTTTGGTGAGAATCTTTTTCAACCTATAAATCTCTTGATCAGAAAAGAGACCTTCACTCTTGAAAATCTTTGCTTTCTCAACAAATTGCTCCAGATCAGGAAAGTATTCAGTAATGCGTACATTCCTTGCATTCTTAGTTACTCTCAAAAAGAGTTTAATATCATCAACATCGTAAGAATGGTTTGGTAACTCATCTTGAGATTGATTAAATGAAATGCTACACTCAGAAAGATCAGTTTCACTTTCAGTATCAGTTTGACTCAAATCCACTTTATCCGTTCTCTTTGGTTTACTGTAATGACGCGGTTTCATTCTTCTCTTTTGTGGTGTCTTAAAAACACACTCATCCTGTTCTTCCATTAAACAATTATCTCCTGCCATCTCGATTTCTTGATTTTTGTCTAAACTCTGCTTATCACCTGAACCATTAACTGACTAGTATCTTATCAGATACCGAATCTTCCATCTCAACCACAGTTTGTCTTTCAACACCCATTTGTTTCGAAGCTGCTGCATCAGCTGATAAATCTACAGGTTTTTGTGCATTATTTTCCCTAACTACATTAGATGTTGTAGGCAACTCTTCTCTAACAGCTTGTACTACCTCTTCTTCACCTGCCTTTTCGACCGAGACTGACGGAACATTATGGTTAGATTTGTCTTTTCTCGGGCAGGCCCTCACGAAGTGTCCTAATTCGCCGCAGCTAAGGCATCTCATGTTATTAGTTGTGGCAAAGATCGCATAATTAAATTCACCGTGCTTAAAATTAAACGTTAAGTCCAACTCTTCGTTGTTATCTTTTAACACCATAAATACGAAGCGTCTAAAAGACACTACATGTTTTAGTAGTGGCGATTTACAGCCAATTTGAATCATTTTTATTGGGGAAACTAGTTTGCCGTATCGCTCTAACATTTGTGCAAGCGCCTCGTTTTTGATGAAAGGCGGTACATTTGAAAGGATAACCTTCTTTGATGGTGTAGACAACGGTAGCACCGAAACAAACGCATTGTCAATTACGACTCCACTTTCAACAGCGATGTTCGCCAACTCAACAGTTTTCATAAACACAACAACCGCGCCGTTCATTCTCGAAGCAGACACAACATTCTCACAACCAACCACCTCTAATAATAAATAAAGTAATAAATACTGGCAGATAGACAACTTTCACAGACTCGACACTACAAACAACCCCGTGATACAAGTAAAATAAATAGAAGAAAGAGAAAAAAATAAATAAAGAAAATGTTGCTTGGCACAGCGGCCAAACAAATGAAAATTCACACACTCACCACGCTCTGTTCACTCACTCACACGCTCAACAAACGCCCACGCATGCGCAGAGAGAGAGAGAGAGAGAGAGAGAGGGAGAGAGAAAGAGAGAGAGAGACAGAGTCAGAGAGAGAGAGAGAGAGAGAGAGAGAGAGAGAGTAAAGTACTTCTTTACAGTATAAGAAGACCCCTGATTAAATTCAACCCACCCATTAAACTGTGGATAAAAATCTTCGATAGCATCATCAAACCCATTCTTCTGTATGGCTGTGAAATCTGGGGCCTTAAATTTAAACTAAATTATGAATCATGGGACAAAAACCCTGTTGAAATATTCCACCTTGAGTTCTGCAAAAATATCTTGGGAATTCACCGAAACGCCCCAAATCTGGGCTGCAGGGCAGAACTGGGCCGATTCCCCCTGCTCTCTGAAATCCAGAAGAGAGCCGCGAAGTTCTGGTTCCATCTTTCAGACACGCCGACAGATAGCTACCATCACAGTGCTTTCACCTATCGGCAAAAACACCCCGAGAGTGACCCCATGCACTATTTAGTGGAGAAACATCAACTCAATTCCACAATTCGGTGTAAACATTCAAAAGTTAAAGAAACTGAAACAATAACCCAGGAAGAATACATTCATGATTGGCAGCAAAAAGTAACTCAAGTAAAGAAATTAACTTACTTCCACAGTATAAAATCTGATTATAAATTAGCGCCATACCTGAGCATTATTAAAGGCTATGGTCAGAGAAAGCTGCTGACGAAGTATCGTCTGAGTGAACACAGTCTGTGTGTGGAGACGGGCCGACACAAGCAGAGCTGGAGAGCCAGAGAGCTCAGACTGTGTTCTCACTGCACAGAGAGAGTGTGTGTGTGTGTGTGTGTGTGTGTGTGTGTGTGTGTGTGGAGACGGGCAGACACAAGCAGAGCTGGAGACCCAGAGAGCTCAGACTGTGTTCTCACTGCACAGATGGACTCATAGAGGACGAGCTGCACTTCCTTACGGAGTGCAGCAAATATAAACACATCAGAGATGCCTATTTCAAACAAATAGCGCTAGTGTCACCTGAATTCCAGCAAACGAGCAACACAGAGAAACTCTCCTATATATTGGGAGAGAAGGAAAAGTGCATCCACCTGGCAGCGCAGTATGTGCACTCCTGCCATCAAATGAGGGACAACGGCTGAACCCTCCTCACCATTTACACTAGCTCTCTGTATTATTTTAATGTATAGGTTATTTTATTTTATTTTTTTTAATTGGACATGTATGTCTTTATTTTCCCCTTTTTTTTATTGATCTGTATGTTTGTATAATATGCTATTGCTTTGGCAACATTGTGATATGTTACACAGTCATGCCAATAAAGCAATTTGAATTGAATTGAATTGAGAGAGAGAGAGAGAGAGAGACAGATGAGTGAGAGAGAGAGAGAGAGTGAGAGAGTGAGAGAGAGAGAGAGAGAGAGAGAGTAGTGAGAGAGAGTAATAGAGAGAGAGAGTGTAGAGAGAGAGGAGATTGAGAGATATTGATAGAGAGAGGTAAGAGATGTACAGAGAGACAGAGAGAGACCTATGAGAGTAGATAGAGCGATAGGAGCAGGAGGAGAGAGAGAAGAGAGAGAGAGAGAGATACAGATAGTAATTTAGATAGAGGAGAAGAGAGTGAAGAGAGAGAGGAGATAGGAGAGAGAGAGAGACAGAGAAGTGAGAGAGAGAGAGGCGACAAAGAAGAGAGAGAGAGCGACAGAGAGAGAGAGAGAGAGCGAGAGAGAGAGACCGTGTTCGTGTTGGTTGTGTTTTGACAGTTTGAAAGGTAGTGCTCGACTAGCAGAGCAGAATCATCTAGTGCTTGATATGTGTCAGACGACAGATTGGAGAGATTGGTGTGTGTGTGTGTGTGTGAGCGCAAATGTGTGTTTTTGTACTTCTGAAAGCCTCCTAATGCGTTCTGCTTTGGCTGTCACTATAAGCGAGGAGAGCTAGTCTGGCACTCAATAGGACTTTACAATATTTTTCAGCCTTTTGACAATATTTGTTGTATATCTTGAGAATTATGTATTTGCTTATTCTTTTTCTCTGAACACTCTTATCATGTGTCTATGACTAAAAATGTACATTAAACTCATCCTAATATTCACAATCTGCTTTATCTTACACTGCCAGCACAATCATATTCAGTGCACCTGTCTTACTGTGACAGTGAGGTTTTGATTTAAATGTTGTCTCAGGTGAAGTGCTTCTCAAGGTTTACCCATGATTCAATGCACATTCAGCAGAGCCTCTCTACGGTTTCCAGAAGGGCTGAAAGAGTTTCTGAGAGGACGGTGACACACTTGAGAGAGATGTTCATATTTACTCTGATGAGCTTGATCAATATTTCCTTCTGAAACGACTCTCTCTAGCTGAACTGGTCATTTGCTTCCTGAACTGATTTGCAGGGGCAAGTTTTTCCTTTGAAGATTGGACAGAGATGTTGTAACAGAGTTTATCATTTAAACTTCAGTAGTAAAAATAGTGTGAAAGTTGCTGTGTTTGATTAAATATGATGTGTGGGAAGCATGCCTTGATCATTTGAACTAATAATCAGACATTTTGTCAGGTTTCTGGTGTTTCATCTGTTGATTTGTGTGCCGTGATGACAGTCTGATGCACTGCAGTCGTCGAAGCCTTTCATCCCGCCGTTTCTCCAGGTATTAGGAGCGTCTCACGGGGAGTGTGTTGTGGTTTCTCATCAGTGTGTGGTGGCTGGATGTGAGGGTCCTGTGTGATGTAAAATTCATTGTTTCTCTCTCTCTCTCTTCACTGCGGTGCTGTGTTATTGCTGCAATATGAGCAGGATTATTGGCCCTATTGATTTGTAGGGGTGTGTGTGTGTGTGTGTGTGTGCACGTGTGTGTGTGTGTGTGTGTGTGTGCGTGCGTGCGTGCGTGTGAGTGAGTGACTGTGTTTAACCAGTCTTCCAGTTGATCTTGTGGACTTTGATAATTGTGTGCGTGTGCGTGTGCGTGTGTGTGTGTGTGTGTGTGCGTGCGACTGTGTTTAACCAGTCTTCCAGTTGATCTTGTGGACTTTGATAATTGTGTGTGTGCGTGTGTGTGTGTGTGTTTGTGCGTGCGTGCGTGCGTGCGTGCGACTGTGTTTAACCAGTCTTCCAGTTGATCTTGTGGACTTTGATAATTGTGTGTGTGCGTGTGTGTGTGTGTGTTTGTGCGTGCGTGTGCGTGCGTGCGCGTGCGTGCGTGCGTGCGTGCGTGCGTGTGACTGTGTTTAACCAGTCTTCCAGTTGATCTTGTGGACTTTGATAATTGTGTGTGTTTGATTGTAAAGAAAAAGCCTTCACATGATGTCTGGAGAAAACCATGTTTCAGTGTCTATCAAGAGCATGTGCAGGTGCATGCTGGTCCCATGACTTGCTGCGTCCCTCCTGTTTTTCTATCAAACATACTGATGTGTTATCTGTAAAAATGTCATTAAGGAAATTTGATGATAGTATTTAATAATGGAAAACATTGTAAATAATCATGAAACTAAATCTATGATTTTATTGTACTTTTTATTTTTGTTTTGTTTCATTTTATTTATTATTTATTTTGTATTTTATCAAATACATTATTTTATAACTTGACAATTTATTGAATAATTAAATGTGCTTACTTTCTTTATTATTTATTTATTTTAGTCAAATATGTCCCTTTCTTTTGGTACACCACTTCTGTGACTTGTACAGTTATTTACAGTTTATTTATTTTAAGCCTTCGGTCTAACACCTGCGCAAATGAAAACAAATAATATAGTAATATAATAATATAATTAGTTGTGGTGTTATCAGTGTTTAAACATTTTTAAATTACAAACATTTCAAAGAGGCTGTTCAAATATGCACATGACAATTTTCATGCCATGTTGTAGAATTAAATTAAATTTATTTTTTTATTTAAATGTTATTGGTGTCATGTAGTTTAATGTTAACATGCAGAATTTTGTTTATTTGAAATAAAAATTCTAATATTTGTTGATTAAGTCTGATTAGGTTAGTGTTTTAAATATTATTTTTCATGAGAACTGCTCAGTGAAATAATAAAATAAAATGAACTAAAATAAAATTGTTATTTTTGACAAATAATATAGTCAAGATTTTAGTATTTGAATACTTAATCCTTTTAATAATTAGGGTAACACTTTATTTTAAGGTGTTCTTGTTACACGTTACATGTACTTACTATTATAATAACTATAAATTGTGCATAATTACATGCAAGTAACCCTAATCCTAACCATATAGTAAGTACCTGTAGATAATTAATATTACTCAGTACTTAAACATAGAATTAGACTGTAACAAGGACACCTTAAAATAAAGTGTAACCTACTTAGATTTTAATTTCAATACTTGCTTTAAAATATTGACAGTTTTCATGGGAGAAAAAAACGAACTGAATTCAGAACTTCATCAGGCAGAAAATCAACATGTCCTCCTCAGAGAAATCTACTGGGAAAGGTTTTGGATGTATTTCATCTTGTCTTTCAGGAGATCACCAGTCTGCTGCCCTTCTCCAAGATCAGCCTGGATGAGTTCCCAGACAGCAAGGAGATCGGGACGGACCTTAACACCTACATCCAGCACCGCATCAACGGCAGCCAGAACATCCTCAACAACATCTCCCTCAACGGCAAAGCAGACCCCATCATCGTGGGCAAAGTCAGCTCCCACCTCATCTCCCGCAGCCAGGGCTCGTACCTGTACCTCAAACTGACCCTTGACCTCTTTGAGAAGGGTCATCTGGTCATCAAGAGCGCCAGCTACAAGGTGGTGCCCGTCTCTCTGTCGGAGCTCTACCTACTGCAGTGCAACATGAAGTTCATGTCCAACTCTGCGTTCGAGCGCGCCGTGCCCGTTCTCAACGTGGCGCTGGCGTCCCTTCACCCCATGACGGACGAGCAGCTGTTTCAGGCGCTGAACGCGGGCAGCGAGCGAGGGGAGCTGCTGTGGGACGACTTCCAGCAGAGGATGGAGACGCTGTCGTGTTTCCTCATCAAACGCAGGGATAAGACGCGGATGTTCTGCCACCCGTCCTTCAGAGAGTGGCTGGTGTGGCGCGCGGATGGAGAGAGCTCTGACTTCCTGTGTGAGCCCAGGTGAGCTTCACTGTGGTGTCTTAACAAACGTCTTCGAGGGGGGAGGAAAAACTGCACTGGATGCTGGTCTCAGCATCTACAATATAGTTCAGTACAGTAATGTTAATGTTTAATATGAATAATTTGATCTAATTAATAGTCATAATATTTATTATATGTTAATATGCTTATTTCATATATTTAAATTGTCATATTTCATTTTAATATTTGAATAATTCAATATAAATTATTTTTTAATTAATTTAAAAGTAATAGTCAAAAATCACATGTTCATGTCATAAAATTATAATAATGTCAATTAACCAATAAAAAAGGAAATATAAATTCATCATTTAAAAAATATATTTTAATATTTAAATAATAATAACAATGATAATAATATATTCAAAAGGCTGAAATTTTAAATATGTATGTATATATAATATGGAGTATATATAATATTCTTAGCCTTATGAATATATTATAGTTTATTATTATATATGTATGTAAAAAAATATTTGAATATAAATAAAATATATTTTATAATTTTGTCATGTAGTATGTAATAATGATGGATTTATGGGTATATGTCACACAACCATAAATTCATAATTTCAAGTCATTGTAGCCAATTAGATGAATCTAGTGCATGCTTAAATGATTGATTGAAACAGGTTTAATTGAAATCCTCTGTTGAAACGTCTCTGTCTTTATACTCTCATACTCATCAGTCTAATGACCAGATAAAAAGCATGGTAAAAATCCTTGCAATCTTCACGATGCTGCTTAAACTTACATCACATAACAAAATCATTATGAATATTCAGTCTCCCAGCTCTGATGACATCACGGTTTAATGAAGAGCCAGTAGCTGGACTGTATTACTGTGTTCAATACTGTGTTTGTATAGAAGTCCAAGATCAAATTCAACCCCAGAAAGCTGAAAGATCACAAAACCCATTCTCATGTGATTCATATGTTTGGCTTTTATATGAGGATGACTTGATTAAAATAAGAGCAGGACACAGACAGATCGTGTGTCTTCAGTCGACTAATGAAATATCACGATCTGCTTGAGATGATGATGATGAAAGCCAAGTTTCCTCTCGTTTAATTACTTTCATATATATATGACTAGTCCAGCTTTGATAATCGACAGAAGGTGATCTTAAAAAGACAAAAAAAAACAGGGCAATTGTTTATACTATCAAAATTTATTTATTTATACTTTTTGCATTATAGTTATCAATATTATTTTGCATTTGTCATCATTATCTTAAAACTTGCATATTAATTTGCAACTTAATGACTTTTATACATGTTATTACTTATTAGTTTTGTGTGTGTGCATATAAATATTACATATGTACATAATTATTTACAATACGTTGATATCTAAATATTTAATAAATTATGCTGTTATAATCTATTAATATATAAATGACACATAAATATTATAATATGTAACTTTTTTACGTATTACTTGCATATACTGTATGTGTATGTGTGTAATATTTATTATAATAGGAAATATTATATAATTTATAATGCATATTATATATTTACATTTATGCATTTAGCAGATGCTTTTATCCAAAGTGACTTACAGTGCATTCAGGTTATACATTTTTAATCAGTATTTGTGTTCCCCGGGAATCGAACCCACAACCCTTTGCACTGCTGACGCAATGCTCAAACCACTGAGCCACACAGGAGCATATTAGTTTATAATTATATAATATAATGCATAAATAATACTGTTATAATTAAAGTGAATACTGATTCACTGAAATACATAGATATAGAGAGATTTTGTTGTTGTTGTTATAGGTAAGAAACGTCCTTTTGCTGCAATAAATATGACAACACAGGATAAGAAACAACATTTATACGTGTCTCGTGTTCTAGTGATGAGCTGTGCGTTGATCTGTAATTCTGTTCTCATTGTGGCGTGTCCGAGCGCTCTGATTGGTCCATCGGCGTCCTATTGATGACTCTCCCTGAACCCTGTCCCGGTCCAGACTAGAAAAGTTGGCTCTGAAAAAGAGGGACTTCTAAAAAGTTCCCTGCCTTGTTATTCAGCTGCTGAAAGAGAAAAGAAAGGCGACTGAGTTTAATGGAGAGCAGAAGCAGTGCTGATCAAAGCCAGCTGCGTTCATGCATGGCCTTTTAATGAAGCTCGGTTAATTAACAGCCGCGAGAGCCGGGGAAGCACTAAAGCAGCCCATTCCAGTCTTCTCCTGTGTTTTACAGAACCGCCGTTCCAGACGGACACAGAGACGCTTTCACAGCCTTGCATCAAACACTACATTATACAGAGCTTTTAGTCTGAGATTTACCTCACGAGAAGCTCATCTCATCTCCGAGATTAAAAGATTTGACCTTTAATTACATGCAATTGATCCTCGTTAAAAGTGTGGAACAAATCTGAAATTATAAAGGCAGAAACTGACATGAAAAGTGAACCAAAGATTTATTTTAACTGCGTGTTTAATTTGGCCAGTGGGGTCCACTTGAGCCAGGAAATAAAAGGGATATTTTCCTTTTTTATAATCGAATTGTAATCTAAATGGTTTTCACTTTGACAGTCCAATCAAATGAGTCAAGTACCTGATGTTTTAAGTATGTTAAGAGTCTCATATTTTAGAAAGCTTACAGGCTTTGCAGTTCACCCTTCGGCTGTCATCAAGAGCACGAATGAGAATAATAGATGAAATCGCTGTAAAGACTGTGTGATGAAGAGCAAGCCGGATCAGATTGTGCAGGTTTACGGCAGATGAGGATCTCGTCTTACTCCTTCATAAATGCACGTTTCTCTGCAGGAGTGGACATGCACTGATGGCCTTCATGTTGTCAAGGCAGGAGGGGAAGTTAAACAGACAGCAGACTATGGAGTTAGGACACCACATCCTGAAAGCACACATCTTCAAGGTACCTGATGCATACATCTATATACACTATATTGACAAAAGTATTGGCACCCCCTTCTAATGAAAGCTTTGGCTACTTTAGTAATTTCCATGAGTACAAATCTTAATGTTTAAGCATATAATGATATTCTAGGGAATTGTAATGTTATATCAACAGTTTGGACAGAACTCTTTTCTATTCTAACATGACAGTGTCTCTGTGTATAAGACAAGAATCAAAGAGAAATGATGATTCAGTCAGTGTGGAAGAACTTGCAGAAAGACACATTAGTTAACTTTAAGAGCTGCCGCTGCTGAACTTGATGCAGATCTGACACTGCTTTAAATTTGACTCATAAATTTTTTTTTTTTTAAATATTAATTACCTGCATTATTGTGCTATTTGTGACCCCACTAAAATATATCCATCTGTGATATTGATTTTTATATCTATGATGCTGTAATATTGGTAATACTGTACATGTGCGTGCTCTGTTGCAGGGTCTGAGTAAGAAGACCGGCGTGTCGTCCAGTGTTCTTCAAGCCTTATGGATCAGCTGTAGTACTGATGGTCTTTCTGCTGCTCTGGCTTCTCTTAGGAACCTCTACACACCCAATGTCAAGGTCAGCACACGCTGTCTTTCAGCAGGCTTGCTTCCAGATGTTTTTCCCCATTCATGTCCTCCATACACATGTCTCTTTTAGACCGTCTTCCTCATATAATACCTGCTGCTGATGTGTAGTGCGCTGATGACTCGTAGAGAACCAATTAGAATGGAGAGTTTCTCGCTGACCTTTGACCCCTATGACGAGTCCTGTTGAATGACATTACAGCTTTAATAATGAGATGTCATCATTAGGATCCAGCGTTCAGACACATCACTTCGTTTATTCAGTAATTATAGACGTGAATGTATTTCAGGAAGAGACCCGGGCACTGGTGAGTTTGATAGCAGCAGGTCTCGAGACCATTGAGGACAGTTTCTCATTACTGGAACGCAAAACATTGATCAAACATTAAAATCCGCTGTTAATTGTCTGCATCGATTTGATTACGCTGGAAAGAAGACTTAGCATTTTAAGTAATGATCAAACTCTTAGATTTAATAATCGAAAGGTCATTTTAATTCCTTAACTGTCGCCGTCCCGTATACGGGATGCCTAACTTTACTTCAATATATTACCATTAAATCTTAATCTAATTATGACAAACTATATATCGTTGGAAAGGTCCAAGACTCCTAAATAGATATTGTACCACTGTTTGTTGTAAAAAATTATGTAGGAGCAGTAATAGATTAATTTATGACAAGAGCGCACCTCAAAACATATACACCATAACAGGAGCTCTGATCTTTGACACAAAAATTATATTCGTTTCCTTTTTTTCCTATCACATGTTTTAGTAATCATCATATATTATATATCATTTGAAAGCTTATAATCTCAAAATTCATCCTGTGAAAACCGTTTTGAAATCGGACATTGCGTTACCATAGAAATGGTACTTTAAAATCTTTTAGCAGGCTCCTCCCCTTTAGTGGGAGGAGTCATATTCCAAATGTATCACGGTCTTATATAATCACAACTTTTTATAATCTTGACAAAATACATATCATTGGAAAGGTCTGAGTCTCAAGATTCCATATTTGGTGGTCATTTTGTGATAAGAGTAATAGTGGGAGAGAAATTGATACATTTGTGACAGAAAAGTGCATAAAAAAATGTAATGGGGTTTGAATGGCACCCGGTGGCTGTTTGTGGTATAACGCCTAAACAAAATTGCATAGTAACCTCGATTTTTTATATATCAACTTCAAATTTGAAACACAACTTATTTAGACATATGGCTTTAATTTTATGCCAAATTTGGATTAAAACATATTTTGTAAAATATTTATTTTATATAATATAAAATAATAATTGTACATTACATTTTACAGTAAATTTAAACTTGTATTTTACTTTCATTTTTTTGAAATGATTTCACTTCTGCAATAATCTGCTGATTGTCTTCTTTAAAAAGAGACCAACCTTAGGTCTGTATTCAAAAGCATTCATGAATTTTAACAATTTAACTTTAAATAGTGCACTTTCAAGTTTTTCAAAAAGGGGGGGTGACAGTTAAGGGGTTGAGTAAAGGTGTCCAGATGATTCCTCTGAGCTGGTGTAATACAGGACGAACGCTGTCCTGAGACTCCAGAGCAATTATCAGCAGTGATTTGATTTTCCTCCTGATCTATTAACATTCATAACGTCCTCTACTTGTCTTCCGCGGTTGTTGATGTGCCGCTTCTTTTGAATGCTGTGGACTGAAAACACACATTGCTCACAATGACAAATGCACCGACTGAACTCGGGTTTTCCTTTTCCCATCCAGATCACATTTCACCACTAAATGAACACAAGTTTTACAAATAAATAATACATGTTTATTTATTTCACTCCAAAATCAACACTAAAATAAACTAAAATACATTTATTTATAATTTCACTTAAAAATGAACAGAAAAAGTAGAAGACTAATAAATAAATATTTGTTTGTTTGTTTAGAATTTCACTCCAAAATCAACAAATTAAATAAATAAACGGTAAGACATTATATTTATTTATTTGGCATTTCACTCCAAGAAGATTATTTTGGGGTGAATTAAGATTTGCATTATAACATTTTCATAATAATGAAGCACATTTACCCGATACAAACGCAATAATGCGTCCACTTTCTTGACTTTTAAATGAATAAATATACTGTAATACGATCTTTTATATGAATCACCATATAAATGAAAGGTGGTACAGTAGATACTATTATATAATAAATATTATAAATACTAATTATTGTTACAGTTTTGTATGTGCTACATGTTAAAAGTTGGAATTTTGGAGATAATTTTTTTTCTTAAATTTCATAAAACCTAAACAATCTACAAAAATAAAAATCCTAAAATGGTTTTCATTTTTAGTGCTATATATAAATAATTGATATACAATTATATATAACATAGTAAAACCCTCTACTACCACAATCAGCTAAAATTGTATTTTGCATTAATTTTTATTTTTTTTATGAAGCATGAATAAGCAGCTATGGATGGATTTATTTTTTGGCTCATAACCTTTGAACTAATTCATCTTGTGTTGATTAAACATGGTGTGTTACAAACAGTTCACAGTGTTTCTCTGTTCTCGGTGTAAATAAGTCGTCCTTGAACTCTTTAAATAGCTCTCGAGTTTGGTCCTGTAATGTCTGCATACAGCTGTATTTTGTATTTATCTTTCTTCTCTTCTTCTTCTCCATC